>QJPP01007287.1:490000-495000 GCA_003996215.1 Jaltomata sinuosa
CCCTCTATTCCAATAGAAAACGTTAGCCTTCATCCATGAGATCGGGGTATCACTACCAGTAGGGGCCCGCTTCCATAATAGACTTTGAAACCCTCGCCTTCCCTTTCGATGTCCGATCCCGGATACCATGACTTGCCTTCAAACGGGCTTCACCTTCAAAGGAGAGTAATCGATCTGCGGACAGCAAGGCCAATGAAGATCAAATTTACCGGGGTCTGAGTCGTGTCTTGTCCTTGAGTCCTCTCTATGCCTCTCATGTCCTTCTTTCCGACTTGTCACGATCCTTTGGTTCATATAGAATCCATGTCCTAGGTGTATCAAAAAACATTCTTTTCGCTAACCGTATATAATAAAATAGAGTGAAAAGGTCCACCCCGAAACCAAGGGGGTACTAACTAACAGCTGAGTCCTCTCCGAACCGCAGGAGATAGTTGCCCATCATACGGCTCACCAACTTCACTTGCCTCTATGGGAGGCTCGCTCCGGGCAGGTTCGGATCACTTACAATACACGGGCTCTGTTGAACATAGCGCTAACCCATTCCGCTATCATGCTTTTATTGAATTCTGCTTTCAGCAGCCATCCTCCCAGATATGGCTCTTCCTGGAAGTGAGAACACTGCTGCCCGACCAAGGAAATAAGGAGAAGATTGAAAGGGTTATGAATTCCATTGAGTTAGCCCTACTTGATCGAATCAGCCAGTCTCTTCCGTTCCGCCTAGCAGAGCCGATTCGGGGATCGGTGGGATGCCGTAGCTTTAAGAGATAGGGGCGGAGGCAATCGGAAAGGCTTTTTAGGAACGAGGCCCCCTCCCTCCTATGTTGTAAAAGGGAAGTGCAGATCTTTATCTTTAAAGATTGAGCCTTTTTTGTTCAACCCAAGTGTTGGAGTTCCAGAGCACACTCTACCTTTGCTTCCTCATTCTTCTGTGCCAAGAATGATCCAATTGAATCTTCTGAAGCTGATATGTAAAAAATCTCAAGGGCTCAGAAGAGGCTCATTTATGCTAATCAAATTAGTACTCGTGCGGAAGTATTTCCCCTATCATAGAAGGTGTGAAGCAGGCGGGGTCTTTAAAGCAAAAAAGCAAAGCAAGTTCCAGGGATGCGGGCAGAGGGAAGGACCCCTTTTCTCTAGCTTATTAGGGGCCTACCAGCGTATCCACAGAAGAGAGAGTACGGGCCCTTGCCCAACATTTAGTTTAGACGCGGCTCGAATTTATGCTATAGGCTGTGTTAAGCATGCTTCTTTGACAGAAAACAAACTCTTTTTCCATGACAACAGTCGCGACTATAAAGGGCGGGGCGTAAAAATATTTGGAAAAGGAAGGGATATTGGGTAGCATTAAAGGCTTTTTCGTTAGCGAAATCTCTTTCTACCGGGAATTCCAAAAGTATAAATAGAAACACGTGAAATATTAGCAGAAATAGAGATTTTAGGCGCAATAGAAAGGAATGCTGTAACCGGGGTGGGTGAACCCTCATAGATATCAGGTGCCCACATATATAGAGTCAAAAGATATATGGAGTCCGAAGGGTAGGGGGTTTTCTTCGGGGCTCGAGAGATGGAATTTGCAGGGTGTTTCCACCACCTTTGAAATACCTGCTGTAAGCTAACACCATGTGTAAGACCTGCACCCAAGGAAAAGTACTGCCATACCTTATCAGCACATTGACTCTTCAGAAAAAGATATTGCATGGTTTCCACTGTTGGTCGATTACAACACCAAGACCTTGAGGGCATTTCCTCGGTCTCAGTCCATTCAGTCAAGCCAGAAGACAAACCGGTGTAACTCCTAAAGCCCTTGTTGCTTTAGTCAAAGAAGTGCCCTGCAACGGCCAGAGAAAATTTATCTTCCATACCATCATGGCACACCAGAAGAAGAAGGGCTGCTAAGCCAGATAGAAAGCCTTGGAACACCAAGATAGTAGCAAGTGCGGCTACTGGAACACGATAAGGCGATGGTACAACCGTGGAATAAAAGTTGTGCCTCGACAAGAAGCCTCGCATCTAGCATCCATCAATACCTCGGTCTAGGTCCGAGATAATCCATTGTTCCATAGCCCTGGGGCTATTTACGATAGTGACTGGCGTTTTTTTAGCTATGCATTACACACCTCATGTGGATCTAGCTTTCAACAGCGTAGAACACATTATGAGAGATGTTGAAGGGGGCTGGTTGCTCCGTTATATGCATGCTAACCCCTCGCCTTGGTCTCCAAATAAGTTTTTATAATAGTAAAAACTGAAAACCACGAATAAGTTGGAGATGAGGGTGATGAGTTGGGATCCTTTAAGAAAACTTTTAGAGTCGAGTTTACGCTCTTTCCTCCTCTTTCGATAAGCTTTTCATAGCCGTAGTCGTACTCAAGTACCCTTGCAGGGGAATCCACTTCTGAGATGGAGAGAATCCCGGGATGCATATGCTCTTTTCAGGGTTGAAGGAAGAAGTAAGCGCAGCTATTGGACTTCTTTGTGGTATGGCAGCAGTAGCAAAGAAAGAAGCTGCTCACTCGATCAGGCTCGACGATCGGGAGAAGCAAAACGAAATCAGGATTTGGCCGAAAAAGAAGCAAGGCTATGGATACCATGACCGATCACCATCGATAAAGAAGAATCTTTCTAAATCACTTCGTGTCAGCGGGGCCTTCAAGCATCCGAAATACGCCGGGATTGAAAATGACATAGCGTTCCTGATAGAAAATGACGACTCCTTCAGAAAAACAAACTTATTCAAGTTCTTTTTCCCAAAAAAGTCCCGCTCCGACCGCCCGACGAGTCATCTACTTAAAAGGACCCTCCCCGCAGTCCGCCCTTCCTTGAATTATTCGGTCATGCAATACTTATTGAATACAAAGAAGAAAATTCATTTTGACCCCGTCGTAGTTCTCAATCATTTCGTGGCACCGGGCGTGGCTGAACCATCTACGATGGGGGGAGCTAATGCACAGGGAAGAAGCTTAGATAAAAGAATACGTTCTTGCATCGCTTTTTTTGTAGAAAGCTCGACCAGCGAGAAAAAGTGTTTGGCCGAAGCCAAAAAGAGGGTGACCCACTTTATTCGCCAAGCGAATGATCTTCGCTTCGCGGGAACAACAAAAACCACCCTCTCGCTCTTTCCTTTCTTCGGTGCTACCTTTTTTTTTCCAAGGGATGGGGTTGGGGTGTATAATAACCTTTTTTTTGAGGATGCCCGGGAACAACTCCTAGGTCAATTAAGGAGAAAATGTTGGAACCTCATGGGTAAGGATAAGGTAATGGAATTGATAGAGAAATTCATAGACCTAAATAGGATAGGAGAATTGATCAGAGAGGGAGTTCTCTCATGGACTGAGTGAAGACTCTACTCTTTCTATACTCTCTTTGTCTGCTCCTCCCGGTCCCCGTCGCGGCCTTAGATTCATTGGTGATTCCGCGGCACATCTACGGTATAGATGCCTTGCCAGCAGAAAGAAATCCAGAGTCCCTATCGCCCGCCCAATGCAACCTCTCGAGATTGGTTCTTCCAAAGTTTCCGAATTCGCTTTAGAGATTGAGCAAGTGTCATCAGTCTAGGACGCGGCGTTCGGGTGAACTCCGAGCGTCTGCCCTACAACAAATTCAACCTTCTGCGAACAAAACTAGGAAAACATTTGTCGCAAGACAAGACTGAGATAGAAGTTGTATCTTAAACCGACTGACCGACGGGGAAGGAGATATTAGGAGAAAGCTACTTACTATCCACTTGCTAGGCCACGGAACCTGCTAACAAAAACAACGTTAGCTGCGTGAAGTGGAGTACGCATCTTGCGCAATTCATGCCTTTCTGTTTTTATGACCAGAAATTCTTTCTTGATTTTCATCAAAAATTGTTCTCTGGACTTTTTATCAATATGAGGTGATCGTAACACAGTATATAAGACTCGTGATTCAGGCAATCCAATCTTCCATGTGTAAGGCGGAAGCCCCCAAAAATGGTTTTCAAAAAATGGGTGATCAAAAGATCGAATTCAAAATTCGGGTAAGAAATTCGCACCTGACTGTGATAGCCCTCTCGATACAAACGCAACTTATCCTTTTGGAGCTGACGTAACAAACTACGCGAGCCTCCATACATCTGGCGAGCGCCGGTGAAGAACGCAAGCAAAGCTGGAGCTCGGGTATTGATATATTCCATCAAGAGAAAGGAGGCAGACTGGTAAGAAGGCCAACCACATAGGGGGGGCGAAGCTAACTTTCCATTTGACGGCAAAGAGCAATCGGCCCTGTGAAAGTCACATCTTTGACTAATATACACGGGCTTCTGAGAGGATTTTTTAATCAAGCCAAGAGGAATCGATTTAGCAGTTCATACCAGGTAGATTTAGGAGTGACTGGCAGTGAATGCCCGGTAGCAAAGGTGCGAATCCTATATTTATTGGGGAAGGTTTTGAGCATCCCGGATGGTTGAGCTCAAGCGAAGCACCTTGAGAGCAAGAAGAATGTCACTCGATCATTATCAAACTGACTGCAATCTTTTTCTGTCCGTGAAGATCCCACCAGAGCGCCCTCTACTTCTAATAGGCCATGAACTAGATCAGAATCATTCTCAACGAGTCCATAAGAACCCCAGCCTGAAGTTCAGCCCGTTCCGCGCGCCATCCTTGTTCCGGAATTAGAGCGCCCTCTCCTTTCGGATATCCAAAGGAGAGCGGAACTTCAGGCCCGGCTAGCGTTCTTCTTTCAAGAGAGGAACGAGGCCAGGCACCTCCGAGCCTATCTCGGAATCTTGGAGAAGCAGTTACTAGTGGAAAAGAGAATCAAGGCTGCAACCTAAGCCGCACCCTTACTGCTGGGGTGGGGCTCGGCCTCCGAACCGTCCACAGGGCTGCAAAAAAAGCGACTGGGTTAGTTTGGCCTTTAAAGCTGACCGCTTTCATTCCCAGTAGAAGTCCTCGAGCAACTTTACTAATACTAATAAATAAGGGGAAGGCCCAACATTTTATATTAGTATAAGGAAGGCGCTAGCTAGCGCCCAACCT
>QJPP01007287.1:497500-510143 GCA_003996215.1 Jaltomata sinuosa
CCGCCCAGTAGTGCCTCTACTCTACTAGTCCTAGTACTAGATACTAGATAGACAGGCCGGTCACCGGTGGCATAAGATCCTTCTCTGCTTGTCTAACTCAAGCCAGATAGCAGCAATCACTCGAAATAGTCATGGAACACATGCAAGTCCAGATTGAAAGATAAGGAAGGCAAGTCAAAGCGGAAAGAAAGCCTTAGCCGGAGCAGTAGCCAGAGAAGCAAGAGCAGCAAGGCTAAAAGTGGTCAAGGCGATGGATCACTATCACTATAGATAGATGCTTTCCCTGGACTGTGTTCAATGGCACCTGATATGCCAACAAGGGCTTACTAAGAGATCTTGCATGTTTTATAGGGTGCTTCTTATGTCTTTCCATAAGCAGAAGTATGAGTAGAGCAACTCTTCCCCTATTCTTAATCCCACTTCTTATGTCTGTCAACAAAGTCTCTCGACGGCGGGAATGGGAGATTACCGGTAAGCCAGATGCTTCGCGAACCATATTCAACTTTAAGGCATTTCGTTGCACTTTAATCACCCTCGTGAAGAGGCGCACTCTGATACCATTGATGTCCAATAGCTTTTATAGTAATGGCTGGATCTACTATTTCATCCAAGACTTATACTACCAATATCAGGGTGAGGAGTAACGATTGATTTGAATGTTGCCCTATGGAGCAACAACAATAAATTTTGCTAAACCAAACCATGATAGGTACATTCTAACCAGTTTATCACCTCTATCAGAACTCCTAGCGAGGGCCCCTTCCTTCTTCTAATAAGGAGAAGTTTTGTGAAGGTAGAGAGAGATTTGAAAATCAGACTTCAAGTTGGTGTGCCGCGTGTTAAGAAGGCAGAGACCGCCCCAGGCTTCGCCCTAATTCCCATCTAAGGTTGAATAAGATTAGATTAGTCTCGTCCCTGCCCCCTCACGTCAATCCCACGAGCCTCTTATCCATTCTCATTGAACGACGGCGGGGGAGCAAATCCAACTAGAAAACTCACATTGGGCTTAGGGATAATCAGGCTCGAACTGATGACTTCCACCACGTCAAGGTGACACGCCGATTCTCGTCTTTCTTTCTTTTGTGTGTCGAGCGAGTTTGGAAAGAAGGTTCCCGGTTGGCTTTGTATGAAGAATCCTATCTTTCTAGCCCTAAGTGAGCCATAGATTGTGAGAGTCTTTATTATTGAT
The DNA here is from genome assembly GCA_003996215.1 of Jaltomata sinuosa. NCBI lineage: Eukaryota > Viridiplantae > Streptophyta > Magnoliopsida > Solanales > Solanaceae > Jaltomata > Jaltomata sinuosa. Next base: position 498,690 of record QJPP01007287.1, read on the forward strand.
TGGGGCCCTGAACTCAATGAGAGTGGGGATTCGCTCCTCTTCGGGCAACTCGTCCACGTCAAAAGTTTAGTTATCTATTCAAACAAGATATACAAATTACTAATAGATTTAATGAAATCTCAAAGAAGCAACCTGGAAACTTTCTCTCCCCCAGAAAACCCTCTATCCCCAAGCCCCTTTACTAGGTTGGGCAAGCTTTGATGCCCCTACTCCCAAGAACATCTAAATAAATAAAGGGCGGGCGCCGAAAAGAAACCAGCCCTGCCTCTTCAAGAAAGCTTTGCTTGGTAGGCGCTGCCTACTCACTCGGACAATGCTCTGAACACGAAAGTGTGCAGTTCCGGTTCCTCTATTCAATCCTTTTCCTTCTTCTTGTTGCTGGATATCTCGTTCGTACACATCTTCTCTTTGTTTCCCGGGCCTCTAGTGAGTTACAGACAGAGTTCGAAAAGGTCAAATCTTTGATGATTCCATCATCTATGATTGAGTTGCGAAAACTTCTGTATAACTTCTCCCCCAGGGCCTACCCCCCAACCTAGAGTAGCTAGGTGGGGAAGTAAAATCAATCCTTGTTCATACATAGGCTTCTCGGGGGCACCTACAATCCCCCAGTAGGCGAACCAATTCCCGTAGCCCATAACGGTTAGTAATGGGCTACTACCTAACCAAAATGCACCTGCAAGCAGAAATAAGCGAAAGCAAAACTCGAATATAAATACATAAAGGAAACTACACCAACCCCAAGACTTGGTATCAATAGTACAGAAGCTTCTAATAGGATACAAGTGCTAGTAGTAACAAAATACAACATAAATTGCCTCCGAAAGTACAAGGATCAACAGTACAACAGATGAGATGTAGACAAGCCTCGACCGTCAGGCGCTCACCCTAGTCTCAAAAATCGAAAAGCTGCACGAGTCTCCAACGTGATCAACGGTGAAAGCTCAGCTAATATCTGCACAAAAAAGTGCAGAAGTGTAGTATGAGCACCAAAACCACGGGTACTCAGTAGGTATCATAGGCCGACTGAGCGCCTATAAGATATAAAAGCAGTAAGTAACAGATAGAAAGAAAGCAGTCATTGAAGCAATATGCAAGACACAAGGAGCTAGCACAGATCATCCATGACCAAGAGCTTCAAGTAACACATGCTAGCACAGAGATACAATTACTCAGAATCACAGGTGAAGGAAAGGAGAACGCACCTGGAGTCCTTGCACAACAATATAAGTAAGTAGAGAGAGAGTTGAGAAAATAGCGGTATACCGGTAACCTCAAGTGGAAGGAAAAGATGGAGAGCAGTCTAACATACTCAAAATGGAATCAACCAGTATAAGGAAATCATAACACCAATCCAATCATATGATAGCATAACCAGGGAATCACCTCACAAGTACAACCCTAGGATGAAATAACTAGGCCACAATAACCGAGAGATACCACTCAACTTCCCACAAGAATAGAACCAGAGTCTCACACTCTGCTCAGAAGGCCACACAAAAGTGCCTCAATAAGATAGGACTCCAAAACCCTCTCAATAATAAAATATCCCACAACCAAAGCCTATTTAATGGCGCGCGTTGGTTCGGAGGTGCAAACGTGGGGTTTTAAGATTTCAAACGTGGCCCGAAACGGGAAATAGGGATATCGGTTTTTTCGTGTGTTATAGTCCATGTATATTGTGTGATATGTGCGTCCGGCGGTATTTTAACCGAAATTTTTCATGGGCGTCCGCGACGACCTATTTAATGGTGCGCGTTGGTTCAGAGAGGCAAACGTGGGGTTTTAGGATTTTAAACGTGGCCCGGAACGGGAAATAGGGATTTTTCAGTTTTTTCGTGTGTTATAGTCCATGGATTTTGTGTGATACGTGCGTCCGGCGGTATTTTGGCCAAAACTTTTCGTGGCCGTCCGCGACGACCTATTTAATGGTGCGCGTTGATTCGGAGAGGCAAACGTGGGGTTTTAGGATTTCAAACGTGGCCCGGAACGGGAAATAGGGATTTTTCAGTTTTTTCGTGTGTTATAGTCCATGGATTTTGTGTGATACGTGCGTCCGGCGGTATTTTGGCCGAAAGTTTTCGTGGCCGTCCGCGACGACCTATTTAATGGCGCGCGTTTGTTTGGAGGGGCAAACGTGGGGTTTTAGGATTTCAAACGTGGCCCGGAACGGAAAATAGGGATTTTTTGATTTTTTCGTGTGTTATAGTCCATGGATTTTGTGTGATATGTGCGTCCGGTGGTATTTTGGATAAAAAATTTTGTGGGCGTCCGCGACGAACTATTTTTTGGCGCGCGTTGGTTCGGAGGGGCAAACGTGGGGTTTTTAGATTTGAAACGTGGCCCGGAACGGGAAATAGGGATTTTTCGGTTTTTTCGTGTGTTATATAGTCCACGAGGACCTATTTAATGGCGCGCGTTGGTTCGGAGGTGCAAACGTGGGGTTTTAAGATTTCAAACGTGGCCCGGAACGGGAAATAGGGATTTTTTGGTTTTTTCGTGTGTTATAGTCCTCGGATTTTTTGTGGTATATGCGTCCGGCGGTATTTTGGATGAAATTTTTCGTGGGCGTCAGCGACGACCTATTTAATGGCGCGCGTTGGTTCGGAGTGGCAAACGTAGAGTTTTTGGATTTCAAACGTGGCCCGAAACGGGAAATAGGGATTTTTCAATTTTTTCGTGTGTTATAGTCCATGGATATTATGTGGTATGTGCGTCCGGCGGTATTTTGGCCGAAAGTTTTCGTAGGCGTCCGCGAAGAGCTATTTAATGGCGCGCATTAGTTCGGAGGGGCAAACGTGGGGTTTTAGGATTTCAAACGTGACCCGGAACGGATAGGGATTTTTCGGTTTTTTCGTGTGTTATAGTCCATGGATTTTGTGTGATATGTGCGTCCGACGGTATTTTGACCGAAATTATTCGTGGGCGTCCGCGAGGACCTATTTAATGGCGCGCGTTGGTTCGGAGGGGCTAACGTGGGGTTTTAGGATTTCAAACGTGGCCCGAAATGGGAAATAGGGATTTTTCGGTTTTTTCGTGTGTTATATAGTCCATTGATATTGTGTGATATGTGTGTCCGGCGGTAATTTGGCCGAATTTTTTTGTGGGCGTCCGCGACGACTTTTAGGATTTCAAACGTGGCCCGGAACGTGAAATAGGGATTTTTTGGTTTTTTCGTGTGTTAAAGTCCATGGATATTGTCTGATATGTGCGTCTGGCGGTATTTTGGCCGAAATTTTTCGTGGGCATTCGCGATGACATATTTAATGGCGCGCGTTCGTTCGGAGGGGCAAACGTGGGGTTTTAGGATTTCAAACGTGGCCCGGAACGGAAAATAGGGATTTTTTGATTTTTTCGTGTGTTATAGTCCATAGATTTTGTGTGATATGTGCATCCGGTGGTATTTCGGCCGAAATTTTTCGTGGGCGTCCGCGACGACCTAATTAATGGCGCGCGTTTGTTTGGAGGGGCAAACGTGGGGTTTTAGGATTTCAAACGTGGCTCGGAACGGGAAATAGAGATTTTTTGATTTTTTCGTGTGTTATAGTCCATGGATTTTGTGTGATATGTGCGTTCGGTGGTATTTTGGAGGAAATTTTTCGTGGGCGTCCGCCACGACAAATTTAATGGCGCGCGTTGGTTCGGAGGGGAAAACGTGGGGTTTTAGGATTTCAAACATGGCCCGGAACGGGAAATAGGGATTTTTTGGTTTTTTCTTGTGTTATAGTCCACGGATTTTGTGTGGTATGTGCGTCCGGCGGTATTTTGGACGAAATTTTTCGTGGGCGTCAGCGACGAATTATTTAATAGCGCGCTTTGGTTCGGAGTGGAAAACGTGGAGTTTTTGGATTTCAAACGTGGCCCGGAACGGGAAATACGGATTTTTCAATTTTTTCGTGTATTATAGTCCATGGATATTATGTGATATGTGCGTCCGGCGGTATTTTGGCCGAAATTATTCGTGGGCGTCCGCAAGGACCTATTTAATGGAGCGCGTTGGTTCGGAGGGGCTAACGTGGGGTTTTAAGATTTCAAACGTGGCCCGGAATGGGAAATAGGGATTTTTCAATTTTTTCGTGTGTTATAGTCCATGGATATTGTGTGATATGTGCGTCCGGCGGTAATTTGGCCGAAATTTTTTGTGGGCGTCCGCGACAACCTATCTAATGGCGCGCGTATGTTCGGAGGGGCAAACGTGGGGTTTTAGGATTTCAAACGTGGCCTGGAACGTTAAATAGGGATTTTTTTGGTTTTTTCGTGTTTTAAAGTCCATAGATATTGTCTGATATGTGCGTCCGGCGGTATTTTGGCTGAAATTTTTCGCGGGCATCCGCGACTAGCTATTTAATGGCGTGTGTTGGTTCGGAGGGGCAAACGTGGGTTTTTAAGATTTCAAACGTGGTCCGGAACGGGAAATAGAGATTTTTTGGTTTTTTCGTGTGTTAAAGTCCATGGACATTGTGTGATATGTGCGTCCGGCGGTATTTTAGCCAAAATTTTTCGTGGGCGTCCGCAACGACCTATTTAATTGCGCGCGTTGGTTCGGAGGGGCAAACGTGCGGTTTTAAGATTTGAAACGTGGCTCGGAACGGGAAATAGGGATTTTTCAATTTTTTCGTGTGTTATAAGTCCATGGATTTTGTGTGGTATGTGCGTCCGGCGGTATTTTGGACGAATTTTTTCGTGAGCGTCCGCGACGATCTATTTAATGGCGCGCATTGGTTCGTAGGGGAAAACGTGGGGTTTTAGGTTTTCAAACGTGGCCCGAAACGGGAAATAGGGATCTCTGTTTTTTCGTGTGTTATAGTCAATGGATATTGTGTGATATGTGCGTCCGGCAGTATTTTGGCCAAAAATTTTCGTGGGCGTCCGCGACGACCTATTTAATGGCGCGCGTTGGTTCGGAGGGGCAAATGTGGGGTTTTAAGATTTGAAACGTATCCCGGAACGGGAAATAGGGATTTTTCAGTTTTTTCGTGTGTTATAGTCCATGGATTTTGTGTGGTATGTGCGTCCGGCAGTATTTTGGACGAAATTTTTCGTGGGCGTCCGCGACGACCTATTTATTGGCGTGCGTTGGTTCGGAGGGGCAAACGTGGGGTTTTAGGATTTCAAACGTGGCACGGAACGGGAAATAGGGATTTTTCGGTTTTTTCGTGTGTTATAGTCTATGGATTTTGTGTGATATGTGCGTCCGGCAGTATTTTGGCCGAAATTTTTCGTGGGAGTCCGCGACGACCTATTTAATGACGCACGTTTGTTCGGAGGGGCAAACGTGGTGTTTTAGGATTTCAAACGTAGCCCGGAACGGGAAATAGGGATTTTTCGGTTTTTTCGTGTGTTATAGTCCATTGATTTTGTGTGATATGTGCGTCAGGCGTTATTTTGGACGAAATTTTTTGTGGGAGTCCGCGAAGACCTATTTAATGGCACGAGTTGGTTCGGATGGGCAAACGTGGGGTTTTAGGATTTCAAACGTGGCCCGGAACGTGAAATACAGATTTTTCGATTTTTTCGTGTGTTATAGTCCATGGATATTGTGTGATATATGCGTCCGGCGGTATTTTTGCCAAAAGTTTTCGTGGGCGTCCGTGAGGACCTATTTAATGGCGCGCGTTATTTCGGAGGGGCAAACGTGGGGTTTTAGGATTTCAAACGTGGCCCGGAACGGAAAATAGGGATTTTTTGATTTTTTCGTGAGTTATAGTCCCTGGATTTTGTGTGATATGTGCGTCCGGCGTTATTTTGGCCGAAATTTTTCATGGGCGTCCGCGACGACCTATTTAATGGCGCGCGTTTGTTTGGAGGGGAAATCGTGGGGTTTTAGGATTTCAAACGTGGCCCGGAACGGAAAATAGGGATTTTTTGATTTTTTCGTGTGTTATAGTGCATGGATTTTGTGTGATATGTGCGTCCGGTGGTATTTTGGCCGAAATTTTTCGTGGGCATCCGCCACGACCAATTTAATGGCGTGCGTTGGTTCGGAGGGGCAAACGTGGGGTTTTAGGATTTCAAACATGGCCCGGATCGGGAAATAGGGATTTTTTGGTTTTTTCTTGTGTTATAGTCCACGGATTTTGTGTGGTATGTGCGTCCAGCGGTATTTTGGACGAAATTTTTCGGGGGCGTCAGCGACGACCTATTTAATGGCGCGCGTTTGTTTGGAGGGGCAAACGTGGGGTTTTAGGATTTCAAACGTGGCCCGGAACGAGAAATAGGGATTTTTTGATTTTTTTCGTGTGTTATAGTCCATGGATTTTGTGTGATATGTGCGTCCGGTGGTATTTTGGACAAAAAATTTCGTGGGCGTCCGCGACGACCTATTTTTTGGCGCGCTTTGGTTCGGAGGGGCAAACGTGGGGTTTTAAGATTTGAAACGTGGCCCGGAACGGGAAATAGGGATTTTTCGGTTTTTTCGTGTGTTATATAGTCCACGAGGACCTATTTAATGGCGCGCGTTGGTTCGGAGGTGCAAACGTGGGGTTTTAAGATTTCAAACGTGGCCCGGAACGGGAAATAGGAATTTTTTGGTTTTTTCGTGTGTTATAGTCCTCGGATTTTTTGTGGTATGTGCGTCCGGCGGTATTTTGGACGAAATTTTTCGTGGGCGTCAGCGACGACCTATTTAATGGCGCGCGTTGGTTCGGAGTGGCAAACGTAGAGTTTTTGGATTTCAAACGTGGCCCGAAACGGGAAATAGGGATTTTTCAATTTTTTCGTATGTTATAGTCCATGTATATTATGTGATATGTGCGTCCGGCGGTATTTTAGCCGAAAGTTTTCGTGGGCGTCCGCGAAGAGCTATTTAATGGCGCGCATTAGTTCGGAGGGGCAAACGTGGGGTTTTAGGATTTCAAACGTGGCCCGGAACGGGAAATAGGGATTTTTCGGTTTTTTCGGGTGTTATAGTCCATGGATTTTGTGTGATATGTGCGTCCGACGGTATTTTGACCGAAATTATTCGTGGGCGTCCGCGAGGACCTATTTAATGGCGCGCGTTGGTTCGGAGGGGCTAACGTGGGGTTTTAGGATTTCAAACGTGGCCCGGAATGGGAAATAGGGATTTTTTTGGTTTTTTCGTGTGTTATAGTCCATGGATATTGTGTGATATGTGTGTCCGGCGGTAATTTGGCCAAAAATTTTTGTGGGCGTCCGCGACGACCTATCTAATGGCGCGCATTGGTTCGGAGGGACAAACGTGGGGTTTTAGGATTTCAAACGTGGCCCGGAACGTGAAATAGGGATTTTTTGGTTTTTTCGTGTGTTAAAGTCCATGGATATTGTCTGATACGTGCGTCCGGCGGTATTTTGGCCAAAATTTTTCGTGGGCGTCCGCGACGACCTATTTAATGGCGCGCGTTGGTTCGGAGGGGCAAACGTGGAGTTTTTGGATTTCAAGCGTGGCCCGGAACGGGAATAGGGATTTTTCAATTTTTTCGTGTGTTATAGTCCATAGATTTTGTGTGATATGTGCGTCCGGCGGTATTTTGGCCGAAATTTTTCGTGGGCGTCCGCGACGACCTAATTAATGGCGCGCGTTTGTTTGGAGGGGCAAACGTGGGGTTTTAGGATTTCAAACGTGGCTCGGAACAGGAAATAGGGATTTTTTGATTTTTTCGTGTGTTATAGTCCATGGATTTTTTGTGATATGTGCGTCCGGTGGTATTTTGGACGAAATTTTTCGTTGGCGTCCGCCACGACAAATTTAATGGCGCGCGTTGGTTCGGAGGGGCAAACGTGGGGTTTTAGGATTTCAAACATGGCCCGAAACGGGAAATAGGGATTTTTTGGTTTTTTCTTGTGTTATAGTCCACGGATTTTGTGTGGTATGTGCGTCCGGCGGTATTTTAGACGAAATTTTTCGTGGGCGTCAGCGACGACTTATTTAATGGCGCGCGTTGGTTCGGAGTGGAAAACGTGGAGTTTTTGGATTTCAAACGTGGCCCGGAACGGGAAATAGGGATTTTTTAATTTTTTTGTGTATTATAGTCCATGGATATTATGTGATATGTGCGTCCGGCGGTATTTTGGCCGAAATTTTTCGTGGGCGTCCGCGAGGACCTATTTAATGGCGCGAGTTGGTTCGGAGGGGCAAACGTGGTGTTTTAAGATTTCAAACGTGGCCCAGAACGGGAAATAGGGATTTTTCGATTTTTTCGTGTGTTATAGTCCATGGATTTTGTGTGATATGTGCGTCCGGCGGTATTTTGGCCAAAATTTTTTGTGGGCGTCCGTGACGAGCTATTAAATGGCGCTCTTTGGTTCGGAGTGGCAAACGTGGGGTTTTAGGATTTCAAACGTGGCCCGGAACGGGAAAAAGGGATTTTTCAGTTTTTTCGTGTGTTATAGTCCATGGATTTTGTGTGATATGTGCGTCCGGCGGTATTTTGGCCAAAATTATTCGTGGGCGTCCGTAAGGACCTATTTAATGGAGCGCGTTGGTTCGGAGGGGCTAACGTGGGGTTTTAGGATTTCAAACGTGGCCCAGAATGGGAAATAGGGATTTTTCAGTTTTTTCGTGTGTTATAGTCCATGGATATTATGTGATATGTGCGTCCGGCGGTATTTTGGCCGAAATTTTTAGTGGGCGTCCGCGACGAGCTATTTAATGGTGTGCATTAGTTCGGAGGGGCAAACGTGGGGTCTTAGGATTTCATACGTGGCCCGGAACGAGAAATAGGATTTTTTCTGTTTTTTCGTGTGTTATATAGTCCATGGATTTTGTCTGATATGTGCGTCCAGCGATATTTTGGCTGAAATTTTTCGCGGGCATCCGCGACGAGCTATTTAATGGCGTGTGTTGGTTCGGAGGGGCAAACGTGGGGTTTTAAGATTTCAAACGTGATCCGGAACAGGAAATAGGGATTTTTCGGTTTTTTCGTGTGTTATAGTCCATGGATATTGTGTGATATGTGCGTCCGGCGATAATTTGGCCGAATGTTTTAGTGGGCATCCGCGACGACCTATCTAATGGCGCGCGTTGGTTCGGAGGGGCAAACGTGGGGTTTTAGGATTTCAAACGTGGCCCGGAACGTTAAATAGGGATTTTTTGGTTTTTTCGTGTGTTAAAGTCCATGGATTTTGTCTGATATGTGCGTCCGGCGGTATTTTGGCTGAAATTTTTCGCGGGCATTCGCGACGAGTTATTTAATGGCGTGTGTTGGTTCGGAGGGGCAAACGTGGGGTTTTAAGATTTCAAACGTGGTCCGGAACGGGAAATAAGGATTTTTCAGTTTTTTCGTGTGTTATAGTCCATGGATTTTGTGTGGTATGTGCGTCCGGCGGTATTTTGGATAAAAATTTTCGTGAGCGTCCGCGACGATCTATTTATTGGCGCGCATTGGTTCGGAGAGGAAAACGTGGGGTTTTAGGTTTTAAAACGTGGCCCGGAACGGGAAATAGGGATCTCGGTTTTTTCGTGTGTTATAGTCCATGGATATTGTGTGATATGTGCGTCCGGCGTTATTTTAGCCGAAATATTTAGTGGGCGTCCGCGACGACCTATTTAATGGCGCGCATTGGTTCGGAGGGGCAAACGTGTGGTTTTAAGATTTGAAACGTATCCCGGAACGGGAAATAGGGATTTTTCAGTTTTTTCGTGTGTTATAGTCCATGGATTTTGTGTGGTATGTGCGTCCGGCGGTATTTTGGACGAAATTTTTCGTGAGCGTCCGCGACGATCTATTTATTGGCGCGCATTGGTTCGGAGAGGAAAATGTGGGGTTTAGGTTTTCAAACGTGGCCCGGAACGGGAAATAGGGATCTCGATTTTTTCGTGTGTTATAGTCCATGGATATTGTGTGATATGTGCGTCCGGCGGTATTTTAGCTAAAATTTTTTGTGGGCGTCCGCGACGACCTATTTAATGGCGCGCGTTGGTTCGGAGGGGCAAACGTGGGGTTTTAAGATTTGAAACGTATCCCGAAATGGGAAATAGGGATTTTTCAGTTTTTTCGTGTGTTATAGTCCATGGATTTTGTGTGATATGTGCGTCCGGCGTTATTTTGGCCGAAATTTTTTGTGGGAGTCCGCGACGACCTATTTAATGATGCACGTTTGTTCGTAGGGGTAAACGTGGGGTTTTAGGATTTCAAACGTGGCCCGGAATGGGAAATAGGGATTTTTTGGTTTTTTCGTGTGTTATAGTCCATTGATTTTGTGTGATATGTGCGTCCGGCGTTATTTTGGACGAAATTTTTCGTGGGAGTCCGCGACGACCTATTTAATGGCACGCGTTTGTTCGGAGGGGCAAACGTGGGGTTTTAGGATTTCAAACGTGGCCCGGAACGTGAAATACAGATTTTTCGATTTTTTCGTGTGTTATAGTCCATGGATATTGTGTGATATATGCGTCCGGCGGTATTTTTGCCAAAAGTTTTCGTGGGCGTCCGTGAGGACCTATTTAATGGCGCTCGTTATTTCGGAGGGGCAAACGTGGGGTTTTAGGATTTCAAACGTGGCCCGGAACGGAAAATAGGGATTTTTTGATTTTTTCGTGTGTTATAGTCCCTGGATTTTGTGTGATATATGCGTCCGGCGTTATTTTGGCCGAAATATTTAATGGGCGTCCGCGACGACCTATTTAATGGCGCGCGTTTGTTTGGAGGGGAAATCGTGGGGTTTTAGGATTTCAAACGTGGCCCGGAACGGAAAATAGGGATTTTTTGATTTTTTTCGTGTGTTATAGTGCATGGATATTGTGTGATATATGCGTCCGGCGGTATTTTGGCCAAAATTTATCGTGGGCGTCCGCGACGACCTATTTAATGGCGCGCGTTGGTTCGGAGGGGCAAACGTGGGGTTTTAAGATTTGAAACGTATCCCGAAATGGGAAATAGGGATTTTTCAGTTTTTTCGTGTGTTATAGTCCATGGATTTTGTGTGATATGTGCGTCCGGCGGTATTTTGGCCAAAATTTTTTGTGGGAGTCCGCGATGACCTATTTAATGACGCACGTTTGTTCGTAGGGGTTAACGTGGGGTTTTAGGATTTCAAACGTGGCCCGAAACGGGAAATAGGGCTTTTTTGGTTTTTTCGTGTGTTATAGTCCATTGATTTTGTGTGATATGTGCGTCCGGCGTTATTTTTGACGAAATTTTTCGTGGGAGTCCGCGAGGACCTATTTAATGGCACGCGTTTGTTCGGAGGGGCAAACGTGGGGTTTTAGGATTTCAAACGTGGCCCGGAACGTGAAATACAGATTTTTCGATTTTTTCGTGTGTTATAGTCCATGGATATTGTGTGATATATGCGTCCGGCGGTATTTTGGCCAAAACTTTTCGTGGGTGTCCGCGAGGACCTATTTAATGGCGCGCGTTGGTTCGGAGGGGCAAACGTGGGGTTTTAGGATTTCAAACGTGGCTCGAAATGGGAAATAGGGATTTTTTGATTTTTTCGTGTGTTATAGTCCATGGATTTTGTGTGATATGTGCTTCCGGCGGAATTTTGGCCGAA